>JAXQQM020075123.1:0-12247 GCA_034641835.2 Pinus albicaulis | reverse complement strand
AGCTGATGAGCCCAAAAAGATGTCCTTTTATTTCACCCAATTTCACTTCACTTCCTTTGTCCCTTATCAATTACAGGCTTAAATGATTAATAGGATTAATTAAAGTCACTTTAGGAATGTATACAATGACTGACTTGCTATATTTTCGTGGTTTTGTTGTTGTAGTAATTTTTTACTAGACTCAGCTACAGAATGCAGCCATTATGTAGCTAGTCGCCTATTCCGTAGCTATCTTCATGTTCTCATGGGTTACAGGTGTCACTTCAACGAAAAACGCATATGGGTGAATTCCACAACACTCCCCCATCATTTCTTGCTCTCTATGAAGTCTGAGCAAGAATCTATAGGTGGTTATGCACGTGGAAGAGATCAAAACTAAGAAGCAGATTCCTACCAGGACAGGGACTCTACAGATGTCTCCAGCAAGAGTACGAGGCTTCCACAAGAGTTCTAATTTGATTTTAATTGGGAAAGACACTTATGCCTATTTCCTCTCAAGGGTAGTTATGTATTTCTTTTATAAGAATGACTCGGGAGACCGAGAGACAACTAGCTAGATTGATGTTTTGTTGTTAGATCTCAAAAGTCCGTAATACTCTGTTTCTGAAGAATTTTCTCTTTAATGAAAGACATTCAACTTCATTGCATGATCTAAGGAAATCTTGAGGAGATTTGTATGCTAATCCGGTGGTAGAGGGCCCCTACTGCCCGAGAAGCTCTGTGCATATTGTTTAGATAAGTAACTTTAGCCTTGTTTCATTCCTAATTCAAGTAGTTTTCTAAACTTTATGTTTTTATGCTCATTCACATCAAATGTTACAGCTAGTCTTGTTCTTACGAATTGTTCCAAAATATCACTAACACTGAATGAGACATAGTTGTGGTGTTTTAGAGTCTAGTTGCATTTTTTCTGAACTTCATATTTTTATGCTCACCGACATCAATTGTTACAGCCAGTCTTGCTCTTATGAATTTTTCCAAATTTATCACTAACACCGAATGAGATAGAGCTGTAGTATTTCAGTTATTAGTTGCATTTTAGTTTAGTTGTAAAACTCCGGAGGTTAATGGCACTCTAGTTCAATTCTGTTCACTGTATTTCAAGTTTGATTGATTGCATTCTTGTTCAGTTCTGTTTAATGTATTTCAAGTTTCATTAGTTAGTTGTATGCTAGTTCTGTTCCATTAGACTTCAAGGCCTTCATTATTTACAAACTACTCTTGTTATTAATCTCTTCCAACACATCATCATATGGACAAGAATTAGTGATATCAGTTCAAGGCCTTGACTGTTCTGCAATCTCTTATAATTTTACAAATAGCCTTTTTCCAAAACTATTCCAAAAGATTTCTAACTCTTGAATGAGGCTTAACAATGATATTTTGAGTTGTAGAATGGATTAATTTCAGTGTCATAGGTTAATTTAGAGTAGAGTTCCTCACTATGTTGCAGACTATCTTTTCCAAATGTGTTCCAACAAATTTCTAGCCATGGATGAGATTTTCTCTGTGATATTGTAGATTGTTGTTACTTAGAAGAACCTCATTGCATTAAACTTATCCTTTTCTCAAGTTATTTCAACATATTTCTAATGAATGAATTGGACTGAGTTCATGTTATGAGTTATTGAATTCATGTTATGAGTTATTTTTCTTGTTAAAGTTTTGCATTTTCTGTTCTCAAGTGCCATACATAGTTTAGAATAGGTTTTTCTCTGTTTTAGTGTGACCAACAACTTCTCTTTACAAACACTTAGTTCTTTTCCTCTTAGAATAAAAACACAAAATCAAAAACATTGGAAAAACACTAAACACAACGTAGTGAGAAACAGATACCTAGGCACATATAGTGCACTTCACTTCAACAGTTTACTAGCCCTAGTTGACAATTTATGACATCAATTTAGGAACACTAAGTTGAGCAGACATTTTGGTGCCGTTTCCGGGGAAGTGTAACTAGGTAGCCTTGTTTCTTACCTCCCAAAACAATGACATGCGTAGAGAAAGAGACTCAAGGGGTAGATTCATAAGAAGCGGAATCTTGATTCCTAGAACACCACTTGTTTCACCAAGGCCAAGAGCCAGCACACCTCCAACTCAAACCCACATTCCATCCTTTACTGATCCTAGACTTCCAGAGAACTTAAGATCAGATATTCCATTAGAAAGACCTTCCACTTTATCCACTGAACCTGTCTTAGAAGAAGATTATGAAACCCATGCTAGGGACATAAAATTTTCAACTTCCACAGAAGAATCAACTATGGCAGAAGAAGGGGGAGGAGGATTTTTTAATGGAGAACACACACTATTTGGAGGGGGTAGAGGTAGAGGTAGAGGAGAAGGAGGTAGAGGTGCAGAAGGAGAAGGAGGCAGAGGAAGAGGTAGAAGAGAAATGGGAAGCTCTTTTTGGTTTCCTATAGTAGATGAAGAAACCAATGCAACTATGAAAAACATTTCACCCTCTGTCCTTCCAAACTTTTATGGACTCAAAACTGAAGATCCTGAAACCTTTCTATTTGAATTTGAAGTCCTATGTAGAACCTATGATTACTTACAAGATGCTCAAAAACTTAAACTATTCCCTTCAACATTGAAAGGAGCAGCATTAAAAGGTTTATGAGTTTGATCAACAGTTCTATTAGGATATGGGAAGACATGAAACATGCATTTTTAGAGAGGTATTTGGATTACTATATGCCAGTCAACCATAAGGAGGAAGTGTTTAAAATGTTACAAAAAGAGGATGAAAATTTGGAAGATTTGTTGGAGAGGTTTAACTATAACATCAAGAGGGAAAAAATGGAAAACTTAGATCAAGACACTTTGAAAGCTCTCTTATTGAAGACAATTAGGGATGAATGGTTAGATATCCTTAACATGATGGGAAAAGGGGATATATCTCAGCTCACATTACCTGAAATAGTTGAATTATGTATCAACCTTTCAAGAGGGAAATCTAAAACTGTGAAAGGACCAAGAGACCTTGCTCTTGCAAGGGCAAGTAAGTCTGCTTCTGGGACAGTAAGTAGGGCAGAAATAGGACATATGCTTGATGAGTTCAAATCTGATATCTTGGGGAGTCTTAGTGAAAAAATAGACACCCTTAAGTTACAAAACAAGCAAAAAGCTGAATCTGATGCCTTAGCAATCTTTTGTCCCAAATGTAGAAAGAAACATGCCTTGAGAGAGTGCCCTTTGGATGCCAAAGTTGTGGAGACTTGTGTAATTTGTTCAGAAAAACATGAGACCAAGAGTTGTCCTTCACTTCTTGGTCTTAAAGCTGTCTTTCAAGAAGAAACCCCTACAAATTCCACAGAATCTCTCAATTTTGTCTCTAGGAGGCCTTGGCAAGGACCTCAAACACAAGGATTCCATGATCATCTATATAATCAACCCCCACCAAATTGGAATTCTTGGCAGCAACCTTGGCCCCAATTCCAAAATCAATCTCAAACTTGGGCACAAGGAGCACAAAATCCCTATGGAAGATACTCTCAGTATTATCAATATCCACCATCTTATCCACCATATCCACATTTCCCTCCTCAACAAAATTTTCAACAAAATCCTCAAAATCCACAACATCAAAATCAACCACTTCCATTACCATTTCCTTAGAAAACAAATCAGTTTCCTGCCCAACCCATACCAAACCCCAACAATAAAAATCCTCAGAATACATACATGATAGAAGGCCAACAGTTTCCAACTTATTTGATTACTCCTTTAGACCTTAGTGATGTTCAACTTAGGTCTGGAAGAATACTTGAAAAGAAGAAACCTTATGTAATCATACAAGAACAAAACAACTCTGAGGAAGATTCTCTACGGGTAAATAAAAGTCTTGAAGAAGACACATCTTTTCAAGACCCAAATATTGAAAAATCAAAACAAAAAGAACCAATAATTTCAACTCCTATATTAGAGCAGCCATCAACATCCACTTCTACACCTCCCTTTCCAGAAATATTACAAATTGATAGGGGTGTAGAAAAACAAATTATGGTGCCTAATTATGATTTCCTAGATTAGCTGAGAAATGTTTGTATTAAGATCCCATTATTGCAAGCTATCAAGGAAATTCCAATCTTAGCAAATACAATAAAGGAGTTGAGCATGAAGAAAACAGGAAAAAGAATAAGAGAGACAAAGAAAATTCAACTGGCAGGAAAAATAGCAGATATCATGATGGGTAAGATTGCCATTCCAAAGTATCTAGACCTAGGAAATCCAGTTGTTAAAATACACATCAATGGAACTGAGATCCAAAACACACTTATTGATTTAGGAGCAGCAATCAATATCATGACTAGACAAATAATGGATAAACTGAAACTTCCTAATCTTCTTTTTACACCCATATTATTACAATTAGCAAACAGATCTGTGATCAAACCTGATGGGGTAATAGAAGACATTCCAATGTCCCTAGATTATTGGGAGTATCCTATGGATTTTATGATCCTAACTCCTAAGAATAATCTAGGAGGACATCCTATTATATTAGGAAGACCTTGGTTAGCTACAACTGATGCTTTCATTAGCTGTAGATCTGGTGATATGTACATCTCTGATGGCAGTTCAACCAAGAAATTTTCTTTGTATCCTCCAGAAAAAACAATTACAGAATTAGATGATACTCAATGGATTGAGGATGAAGAAGACATACAACCTCTCTTCACAATTTCAGAAATTAGTGAAGATAGCCAGATTCTAAATACCTTAGAAAATTTTGAATCCTCTTTGGAATACAAACATGAACAATTTCAAGAAGAATCCAACATTGAGTTTTTATCATCAAGACATATGTCTCTTTACTCCATGGATAAATTTGGCAGCTCTACAATTGAGATATTTCCAGGCAAAACTTTAAACATAAACAAGAACCTAGAGAAATCTCAACAAGAAGAGCTAGTCAAGATATTACAGAGACATTCTTCTGCATATGCATGGGAGTACACTGATATGAAAGGGATAAGCCCCAAGAATTGCACTCATCACATCTACATAGAGGAAAATTGTAAACCAATCAGACAACCTCAAAGACAGATGAATCCAAATCTTAGGGAGATTGTTAAAGAAGAATTGCAGAAATTGTTGAATGTCAATTTTATCTATCCTATTTCAGATAGTCAGTGGGTTTATCCTTTGGTAATTGTGCCAAAGAAAAATGGTAAATGGAGGGTATGTATTGACTACTGAGAATTAAACAAAGCTACTCTTAAAGATCATTTTCCCCTACCTTTCATAGATCAGGTATTAGATACATTAGCTGGCAAAAAGTACTTCTCATTTTTAGATGGGTTTAGTGGTTATAACCAAATTCAAGTAGCACTTGAAGATCAAGACAAAACCACATTTACTTGTCCTTGGGGTACCTATGCTTACCGAGTATTGCCATTTGGACTATGCAATGCACCCGCAACATTTCAAAGGGCAGTACTAGGAATTTTTTCAGATCTAATACATGATTGTGTAGAGGTATATATGGATGATTTCACAGTTTATGGAAACACATTTGAAGAAGCCTTAGAAAACTTGGAAAAAGTTTTAAAGAGATGTAAAGAAGAAAATCTTTCACTAAGTCATGAGAAGTGTTTTATGATGTTTACTGAAGGAATTGTTTTGGGGCATCACATTTCAAGGGATGGGATTAGAGTTGATGAGTCAAAAGTTGAAGTCATCTCTAACTTATCTATTCCAATTTGTCAAAAAGATGTTAGGAGTTTTCTAGGATTTACAGGATATTATCGAAGGTTTATAGAAAACTTCACCAAGATAGCATCTCCACTTTTCAAATTACTTACCAAAGACTGTGAATTCAAGTGGAATCCCGATTGCCAGTTAGCCTTTGAGACCCTGAAAACAAAAATGTCTGAAGCACCTATTTTAAGGGGACCTAACTGGAAGTTACCTTTTCATATTTCAACAGATGCCTCAGATACAGCTCTAGGAGCAGTATTGGGACAAAAAGACCCGATTCCTTATGCCATCTACTATACCAGTAAAAATTTGACTCCTACAGAGTTAAACTATACTGTAACTGAAAAAGAGTTTTTAGCTGTTGTTCATGCCATAAACAAATTCAAACACTATATAACAGGCTATGAAACTTTTTTTCACACAGATCATTCTGCAATTAGATACTTAATGAACAAATCAATTACTAATGGCAGAGTTATAATATGGTTATTGCTTTTACAAGAATTCAACATTACCATTCTAGATAGGCCTGGAAAACAAAACACAGTAGTTGATTTCCTATCTAGACTCCAAAACATCAAAGACAATACCCCAGTTGAAGATCAATTCCCCGATGAATATCTTTTTGCAATTTCTACTCAAACTCCTTGGTTTGCTGACATTGCTAATTATTTAGTTTCAGGGAAATTTCCTTCAATAATGAATGCAAGATACAAAAGAAAGATCATTTATGACAGTGCAAAATATTCATGGGTTGCTAATGAGTTATACAAAACAGGTCCAGATTTTATCATTAGGAGATGTGTTCAGGAAGATGAGATGCCTGAGATCCTCAAGGCATGTCATGATGAACCTTGTGGCGGACACTTTGCTGATAAAAGGACAACTTATAAGGTCCTTCATTTAGGATACTATTGGCCATCCCTTTTTAAAGATGCTAAAGAGTATGTCAAAAGGTGTGACAGCTGCCAAAGGGTAGGGAAACCTTCTCCTTCAGGTGAGATGCCATTGCAACCTCAGGTACATATTGAACCTTTTGAGAAATGGGCTTTAGATTTTGTAGGACCTATTAGTCCTCCATTAAGACAAAAGAAATATATATTAGTTTTCACTGATTATGTTACCAAATGGGTAGAGGCCAAGCCATTAATTTCTGCTACTGAAGCATCTGTAGTTAATTTTCTTTTTGAGGATATTTTTACTCGTTTTGGTGTCCCAAGGGAAATTGTTACAGATCAAGGAGCTCAATTCACATCAAGGCTAGTGGAACAAATTATGGAGAGGTACAAAATCAGACACAAAAAATCTACTCCCTATCATCCACAAGCAAATGGTCAAGTGGAATCTACTAATAAGGTCATTGAAGGGATCCTAACAAAGACTGTTCATTTACATAGAAGAGATTGGGAAGATAGGCTTCCTGAAGCCTTGTGGGCCTATAGAACTACATGGAGAAGCACAACATGTCATACTCCTTATGAACTTGTTTATCGAAAACAAGTCTTGTTTCCCATAGAGTTTTAGATTCAAACTTTTAAAATGGCAGTCCAGCTAGGACTTGATCTAATAGAAGCACAAAAGCATATATTGGAGCAGATTAATGAATTGGATGAGATCAGACAGGATGCAGTCCAGAGAACAAATATAGTCTAGCAGCAAAGGACTAGATGGCATGATAAGTACATTAAGGAAAAGAAATTCAAAGAAGGTGACTGGGCCCTCTTGTTTGATTCAAAGTTCAAAGATTTTCAAGGTAAATTCCAAACACATTGGCTTGGGCCATATGAAATTATGAAAATTTTTGACAATGGAGCAATAAAAATCAGGACAATAGATGAAGAGAAGGTCACTTTTCTTGTAAATGGTCATAGATTGAAGCTGTATCATAAGCCACTTTCAAGAGAATAATTTGTCAAGAGATTCCAGGAAAACAGTGATGTGAAGTTAATGAAGAAGAATTCTTCTTCTTCATCAACTTAATTGAATTTTCTGAATTCAAAAGCATTAAATATATATATGAAAACTAATCACTGATAAGCATGTTTATACAGAAAAGATAAAGTGAAAATCAGAATCCTTCTGACACTTTAGCTTTTCAAATTTGTTCTTTTTCTGCAAGCAACTATCACAAAATCATAAGTGCAGACCCATTTTCCACTTATGATCCATTTCACTCCATCATGTCTCACTTCATTCATATTTCATTCACTCCATTCATCCATACTTTATTCATTCCATTCCATGGTCCATCTCATTTTCATCTTAGATTTTTAAATTTGATCTCTTTCTGCAATTGAATATTACAAATCATAAGTTGCAGGCCACTTTTCATATTTCACTCCACTTTACATTTATGATCCATTTCATTCCATTACATTTCACTTCACTCATGCTCCATTACACCATATTTCATGATCCATTCTAATTCACTTCATACAACATTCCATTCCATGTTTCAAAAACTTCTACAGGTATATTCTGCAGCCAGACATTCTGTAGCCAGCTAGACATTCTGCAGCCAGATATCCTAAAGGAAACTATCCAGTAATCACTTGTTCAACAACAAATTGATCATGCACACCTATGACAACAAGGAAAATCAAAGGGATTATGAAGACTGGAGAATCAATGATTTTCAAAGGAAGACAAAGCATATCAAAACCACAAAAATTAAAGGAAAGGCAAAGGTAAAGTTGTGAAATTATTATGATGACAGAATATGAAATTTATAGTATAGTTAAGTCATGTATGATTCATAAATTTATTTTGATTATTCGTGTTGATCATGCCTATTAAACCTATCATAAAAAATTTGGACAAAATCCCTTCCATTCCGCCATATCAAATCATCATTTAAAACTTAACGGTTAAGTACTGAAGTGACCTATTCGGTCACGTCACTAGCCCGAAGTATTCAGTGATGATTTTGAATTTCTCACGAGATGTTTCCGCGGTATTTTCTTCCATGATGGCTCTCAAACTCATTAATTCGTGTGAATCACCCTCACCATATTTCACTCATTCTATAACCTCTTCATGTCATCCTTCCGTAGCTAATTCCTACTGCATAAACAGAGAAGGCACCTTTGGGTTAAAAACAACTCTCTAACAGCCATTTTCACCGTGGATAGAAGAGCAGTAAATTGAAGGTTGTGACAAATGCTACAGTAGGTTGGGTGGTTACATTTTTTGGGAAAATTCAATGGTTTTCATAAAGAGGTAACTAAGACATTTGCACGGTCCTTCAATGGAGGCGAAGTTGAAATAGGAGATGTTAAATTCACTATTACAGAATCTTTCATTGCAGAAGCAGCGGAATTACCTAGGCAAGGTGAACGATGGTTCAAAAATAAGGAATTTCATAATGAGGCATGGAGGAAAATGCTCAAAACACCAGGTATGGATATTTAAATTTTTAAGAAGGGCATTCCTAGCTCAGCACTGAAGAATAAATGGCGGAATATGTTGCTCTTTTTGAAAAAGTTTATAACTTGTGAGGGAAGGTTTGGTACCTTATATATTTATCATATTCGGCTAATGATGCATTTCTTAGATGAAGAAATCAATTTACCCTTTTTCTTACTTCATAGCCTAAAGAGAATGGCCTCTAATGTTCAAAAGAGGGTTCAATTCCTGGAAACCACTTTGTACCACCATGGCCTAGTTAAAATCCTAATTGAACATCATTTGAGAAAGGTGGGAGACAATTGGGATGAGTTTCTAGTGAGGAATCACTTTGAAGAACCCAAGGAATCTCCATCTGAAGGCAAACTTACAAGAAGAAGCAGGAGAAGGAAAATTTCCAAAGCTATTGAAACTAAAACTGGTAAGTCCATACAAGAGGACAGTGAGGAGATAATTTCTGAGAAATTGACTGAAATTAAGAAACAAATTAAAAAGGAGAAGATGATAAGAAGGTATGCCAAGGAGAGAGGTGAAGGACCATCTCAACCAAGACGAAGCCACAGGCTTAGAGGTATATTGAAGAAAACAGAGGTTAGACAAACGGGAATCATAAACATTGAGGATGAAGAGACACCAACTGCTAGATCACCTGAGTACCAATACGAAGAGGATCTTGATGAAGGAACTCCAGAGATAGACCTAGCACAACAACAAATCTATAATTATGTTGAGTCATTAGAAAAGAGAGCCTCAGGAAGTAGAGGAAGAACTCCTAGCCCACCAGAATCTGCAATTGATGTACTAAGAAGAGACAAATATGAATTAGAAGTACTCAAAAGGCATATAAAGAATGAAAATGAAATTTCAAGGGAGCAGATTAAGCTGAAAAGTGATATGAATACAACTCTCTCTCTGCAAATGGAAAAACTGTACAAGGCCAGTGAGAAGTTGAAGAAGAAAAACAAAAAGTTGAGCAGGGCACTTATAAATTTGAGATTCAAGTTGGTCATAAGGAAGCCTAGGAGGCCATTGAATATCAGGCAAAGCAGAAGAAAGAGCCTAGATGTCCTAGCAAAAGTCTCAGAATACATGAATTGATTGCATGAGGACATGCAAAAGCTTTGCAGTGGGGGTATGTTGAGCCCCAAAGGTGTCCTTTCCTTTCACCAAATTTCACTTCATTTCCTTTGTCCCTTATCAATTATAGGCTTAAAAGATCAATAGGATTGATTAAAGTCACTTTAGGAATGCATACAATGACTGACTTGCTATATTTTCATGGTTTTGTTATTGTAGTAGTTTTTTACTAGACTCAGCTACAAAATGCAGCCATTCTGTAGCCAGTCACCTATTTCGCAGCTATCTTCATGTTTACACAGGTTACATGTGTCACTTAGAGGAAAAATGCATATGGTTGAAATACAGACTTCATCTACATCGTTACTTGTCTTCTACGAAGTTTGAGTAAAAACCTCCAAGTGGTTATGCATGTGGAAGAAATCAAAACTAAGAGGCAGACTTCTAACGGGACAAGAAATCTACAGATGTCTTCAGCAATAGTATGAGGCTTCCACAAGAGTTCTAATTTTATTTTAACTGGGAAATACACTTATCCCTATTTCCTCTCAAGGGTAGTTATGTATTTCTTTTATAAGAATGACTCGGGAGACCGAGAGACAGTTAGCTAGATTGATGTTTTGTTGTTAGATCTCAAAAGACCGTAATACTCTGTTTTTGAAGTATTTTTTCCTTTAATGAAAGGAGAACAACTTTAATACCAGATCTGAAGCAATATTGAGTAGATTTGTGTGCTAATCCGGTGGTAGAGGGCCCCTACTGCCCGATAAGCTCTGTGCATACTATTTAGATAAGTAACTTTAGCCTTGTTTCATTCCTAATTCAAGTAGTTTTCTAAACTTTATGTTTTTATGCTCATTCACATCAAATGTTACAGCCAGTCTTGTTCTTATGAATTATTCCAAAATATCACTAACACTGAATGAGACATAGTTGTAGTATTTTAGAGCTTAGTTGCGTTTTTTTTTTCTAAACTTTATGTTTTTATGCTCATTCACATCAAATGTTACAGCTAGTCTTGTTCTTACGAATTGTTCCAAAATATCACTAACACTGAATGAGATATAGCTGTAGTATTTTAGAGATTAGTTGCATTTTAGTTCAGTTGTAATACTCCGGAGGTTAATGGCACTCTAGTTCAATTCTGTCCATTGTATTTCAAGTTTGAATGATTGCATTCTAGTTCAGTTCTATCCATTGTATTTCTAGTTTTATTAGCTAGTTGTATTCTAGTTTTGTTAAATTAGACTTAACAGCCTTCATTATTTACAAACTACTCTTGTTCTTAATTTTTACTAATACATCATTATCATAGGAACAAGAATTGGTAGTGTCATTTTGAAGTCTTGAATGTTCTGCAATTTCTCATAATTTCACAAACTGCCTCTTTTCCAAAGCTATTCCAAAAGATTTCTAACTCTTGAATGAGGCTTAACAGTGATATTTTGAGTTGTAGAATGGATTAATTTCATTGTTATAGATTAATTTAGAGTAGAGTTCCTCACTATGTTGCAGACTATCTTTTCCAAATGTGTTCCAACAAATTTCTAGCCATGGATGAGATTTTCTCTGTGATATTGTAGGTTGTTGTTTACTTAGAAGAACCTCATTGCATTAAACTTATCATTTTCTCAAGTTATTCCAACATATTTCTAATGAATGAATTGGACTGAGTTCATGTTATGAGTTATTGAATTCATGTTATGAGTTATTTTTCTTGTCAAATTTTTGCATTTTCTATTCTCAAGTGCCATACATAGTTTAGAATAGGTTTTGCTCTGTTTTAGTGTGACCAAAAACTTCTCTTTACCAACAC
Organism: Pinus albicaulis; assembly: GCA_034641835.2. Lineage (NCBI taxonomy): Eukaryota > Viridiplantae > Streptophyta > Pinopsida > Pinales > Pinaceae > Pinus > Pinus albicaulis. The sequence goes on along the minus strand of JAXQQM020075123.1, from coordinate 243 downwards.
TTAGTTCTTTTCCTCTTAGAATAAAAACACAAAATCAAAAACATTGGAAAAAACACTAAACACAAGGTAGTGAGAAACAGATACCTAGGCACATATAGTGCACCAGCTTCTACTTAACAAATACCTTTTTGTCGAATAATTCTATGACATCAATTTAGGGACACTAAGCTGAGCAGACTATGTATATCTGGGGAAGCAACTGCTCAAAACCCTCTATCTCTATTTTGTATTAAGTCAAGGAAT
>JAXQQM020074689.1:0-12548 GCA_034641835.2 Pinus albicaulis | reverse complement strand
ACCTTTATTGGGGCCCTTGTTTTTGTTTAGTTTTGAAATCTTGGCTAAGACATTTTTTGAGTTTTGACCCTTTTTGAGTTGCGGTATGAATACACATGGCAACCGCGATCGCGCGCAACTACCGGGGAGTTGCGGAGCTACCAGGGGGGAAGGCAGTATATGATAGGCGGAGATAGAACGGGGACAAGTGCAGATGAAATGTGAAGGAAACATAGCGAGAAGTCCACCATACAGAGAGTGGAACACGCGGACATCGGGGGAGAGAAGGCAGGAGAAGCCGAAGTAAAGACACGAGAGGAGTCGATAGTCGCGCGGAAGCGGGTGAATAAATAACGAGTCACCGGCCGAAAAGAGAAAGGTTTTGAATGATGAATGCATGTTGAAGAAGGCTGAGCTCGAGACGAGGGGGAAAGATGCGCGGGCGGGTGTGGAGGGGTCATGCATTTGCATTTTCTTCACGGAGTTTCCCCTTGTCTTTTCTCTTGTTCTATCTTTGTTCTAAGATATTCTGGCCTTCTGATTTGCCAACCTGTCAGTGAGAATGCCATGTAATCATATGTTTGGCCAAGAGATTAATACAATGGAAGGTTGTTGTCTCAATAAGATGTTCATGTGCTTGTAATGTGTTTATGCTGGTTTAAAATTTTATTTGCGAATGTCTGAATGCTTATTAAGTGATCTTGCGTATATAACTTTGTATATGTAATGGATGCACCGTCTTTCTTTAGTTGCGGGTTTGTTCCTTGCCATTGATCTCATCCCCTTTTGCATGTGGTTGCGGCACGCCTCGGGTGAGACGCACTGCTCTCCAGAGCAGGGTGAAAATGTCGGCGTGTTCCTAGACTACACCGGACCCCTTTGTTGGCCACAACTCTTGAACCTGGGTCTTGTCCGCGAGACCTGACTTCTCGCCAACAAATGGTTCCGTTGCCGGGACCTGCATGTTCTAAGGGGATCTAGATCATGGTATCGAGGATTTTTGAAGGAGCGATATGGCGATGGTGGGATGATCATCTTGACCAGTTCATTGCTCAGCAAGCAGAGCTGACCAAGAAAAAGGAGGCGGCGATCAAGGAGCTTGTTCTTTTCTCTGACGCAGCCAGTGATACGTACGAAATTTTCTGGGGAAGGTTCCCTACGGACCTTTACAATTGGTTGCGGAGGTTACGAGCGACGCTGCCCCAAGAAGGCTTGCGGAAGGTAAATCGCAGGTGGACGCACGAAGACCTGGTGGCACTGCATCGGGTAGATACTGAACTAACCCGCGCAGTGGATTTTTGGGTAAGGACCACGTTGGAAGGATACGCTGTGGAGTTTGCTGCTGAGTGCTACCAATCCTTCTCGAAGGCCGAGGCTGTTTTCCACTCAGGGCTGAGAGGGAAGCTGTTGAAGGAGATTCCGCTGTGGATCAAAGCCCTGATGGTGGACGAAGGGTTGATTGAATTCCACAAAACGGGTATGGAAGCGTAAACCACCCGTACTGGGGGAAGGGTTGAGGGGACCGATGCTGTGTAGACTGTGAGAGTGGGGAGTGGGGAATGGATGTTGAGGCCGCATGCAAGTTGCGGGAGTTACGTGCATATCGGCGGGCACAGATCGTCGATAGGTGGTGAAGAAGGGTAATGAGAGATTTGAAGAGAAGAGAGATCGAGAGGAAAAATCAGAAGGAGGCGCCTCAGAGAACGGGAGTTATGGGTTTGGATACCCGGAAAGAAGACGGGACAGCAGTGGAAGTGCAGTGGGTGCATGGGAGCCCAGCGACGCGAGAAAGAGAGATCGTGACTAGCGAAGATAATGGAAAGATGCAGCCCGAAGAAAGTTTCGATGATGAATGGCACGGCGTGATGCAGTGGATGTTTCAAGATCAGACGGCACCCACCCCTCCAGGCAGCCCTACTTCTCACCTTCTGCATGGTCAGCATCCCGACCTTCCCCTGGTACTATATCAACCTTTAAGCAATATTTTTATTCAGTTACAAGCATTGAGTCGGTCATACAATAGTGCATCAGTGTCAGTAACGTCCGGTAACAGCAGCGTTACTAGTAGTGGTATTTTTCCTAGTGGAACCGTTGCGCAACCAGGACCGGGAGGCTTTATCCTAGTCAATTCTCCGCAAGTACACATGGCTGGATCTTTCACCCGGTATCCAAAGTTCTCTGGCCAGGGCAATGACGACGTAGAACAACACTGGTATCTGTGCGAAGCCATCTGGAGGGCTCGCCAGACGCCAAATGCAGGGAAGTTAATAGAATTCCAAACCACGCTCAGAGAGAGGGCTCTGCGATGGTTTATCAAGTGGTCCGAGGTGCATCCTAACCCCGTAATTGCGGACGTGAAGCAGGATTTTGTCCGCGAATTCAAGCTTCCCCAGACAGACCAGCAGGGCCTGTCGGAGCTGTGGGAAATTAAGCAGAAGGAAGGTGAGACCGCGTGGGAGTTGATGCGGCGATTCAAGGACACGATCGGGAAACTCAGCTACCCGATCGATCCAAACCACCAGAGGGACTGGTTCATCAAGGCTCTGCTCCCCTTGACACGAACCCCTCTCACTCAGCAGAAGATTGATAATCTGCAGGATGCTTTGGAGCAGGCCATGAAGATTGAAGCTATGGCGGGCTACCCCCAGGAATATCGGGGGGGGGCGCAGCCCCGCAAGATCCTTCTTTGATAGGGTTGTAACACCAGATCGCCAGCTTGACCGAAAAGCTCAAGGAACTTCAGCCAGTGAGACCAGCACGACCGAATGTTTGGTGTACTCATTGCCTGGTCGAGGGCCACGTTGCAACCGAATGTCCTCGGTTGCGTGGCACAGGAGCAGGACCCTCGGTCGCAGCAATCCAGGGGGTCCACCACCAGGGGGTGGCGCGGCGATGAACCCGCAGGGAGCCTACCAGCCGCAACAGCCTTATGCGGGGTTCCCACCGCAACCGGGTTCCTCCACCGCAGAGTACTGTGAGATTTGCCGGACGTTGGGGCATCCTCCTCGGATGTGCCCGATATTACAGAAGTACTCCACGGTCCCGAATAATGTATACTGCGAATTTTGTGTGTCCACGACTCACAACACTGAGCAGTGCAGGGCGCTTGACGCACTTGCGGATCGACTGGATCGTCCCTCGTACAGGGTGAACGAGGCTCCGAGGGGAAGAGGTGGCGGCATGCGGGGAGGCCGAACGGGCGAACGCGGTCCGGTAAAATGTTACAACTGTGACCAGGAGGGTCACGTGGCTTGAGAATGTCCCCTTCTGCGACGACCCTGGTGTTCCCAGTGCAGGGTCAACGCCCACGCTACAAAAGACTGTCCGGAGCTTATCAAGAAGTGGGAAGAACGGGCGAGGCAGAGGGGAGCGAATCTGATAAACTCAGAACCGCGAGGGGCCACAACCCCCGACATGCAGAACGTCGCGATAGTAACGAGGGGCGGAAAGAAGACTGGAGAGGATGCCCACGAGAAGGAGCCAGCCCGAGTGGTTCGGCCGGCATCCCCGAAAAAGTTGATCAGGCTCGAGGTCCAGAAGAAATATTTCCAGGAGGCAGTTGAGGCCTTCACCTAGTTGCGGAATGAGGGAGGTTTGGAGGAGCCCATGCTGCCGGAATCTGGTGCGCGAAACATCGCAGGTACTGTGGTCGAGGATTGGCTCCGGCTATTCCTCAGGATTGTTGATAACGCTGCGCTGCGGCAGCAGCTCAAGCATGCTTTGGACGAAGCACTGCAGGGGCGCACAGAACCCAGAGATCCGGCGGACGCTAGCCCTCAATACGTGCAACGTGTCAAGCGGAACAAGCAACAAACAGGCAAAGAATTCCGGCTTAACACGCAGGTCGCAGGGTTCCAAATCAGCGACACCATGTTGGACTTGGGGTCCGACGTCAACATACTGCCACGAAAGACATGGGAGGCTCTTGGAAGGCCACGGCTAGCCTACTCACCAATCCAACTCAGGATGGCGAACCAGTATTGCATTTTTCCAATCGGCCAGCTCGAGGGTGTCGAGGTCGACGTTGCGGGGGTGAAGACATACACCGATTTTGAGGTTATTGATATCATGGGCGACAAGGATCCCTATCCTGCCTTACTCGGCATTGATTGGGATTTTGAGAATTACGCCATCATCGACCTTAAGAAGGAGCTGATGATCTTTGAGGATGGGGAGGTACGGGTCACCCAGCCTCTCGACCCGTATCAGGGCCCGCGATATACAGAAACGGTGGACAATCGGGAGGATGCTCAGATGATGGACCATCTCTATCAGATGACTGCAGGAAAGCGGGACGATTATATTAACCCGACCGCGACTGGCTCCGTCAGTTGGCGGAGTGTGCAGAGCTCGGAGCTCGGATCCGAACTCGCTTGGGAAGACTGGCAGCAAGGGGGGTATGAGACCACCACGCGGAGATGTGCCTCCATTGCTCAAGTCCGGTGGGTAGGGACTGAGATCCGCGGATATCCCACATTGTCGAACATGCAAGCAGTCAATACTTTTATTGCCAATGTGGAAGACCGGGTCCCAGCTGAAAGTCGGATACCACTTTTGGATGTGGCCTTGCAGTCAACATCGGCACGGTGGTGGAAAAATCACCGCAACACTCTGTTGCGATGGGAGTGCGTGGCAGATGCTCTGCGGGCACGCTTTAAAGAGGATGAAGGACCCTCTAGTATGCTTAAGTATCATGGAACTTCAGACCCGCGACACCATTTGTGGGCCTGCGAAGAACAGTGGCGGAGCACACAGTACCCTGAGGAGCTATGGGTCCACAGGTTTATCCACTCCCTAGGCACCATTCCCCAGGCCTGGTACCTGGAGGCAGAAAGGAAACGGGAAACCCACTCTTGGCAGGCAGTTGCAGACAAGTTCGTTTGGTGCTTCTCGTTCGAAGGAGAGATGGCGCAGGAGTCTTAGGCCCTACAGGCAATCAAGGAGGTCCTGTTTTTCCACCAGCCTGAGCCCGACGAGGGCCCAGCTGTATCACGACCTGAGGTCAGGCGCGAGTTGGTTTGTCACCGGATTGATGGCGATCCGGAGGACGATAGTTTGGAGGACCTTAGGCATCTCTATTTTGACGAAAAGGAAGGCGAGCGGAGCATCAGTGAAGAGCCGACGACTGAAGGAGTCCATTTACAGCCGCTAAAGACAAAAAAATTGAACATTGGAACGAACAAGAAACCTAAGCTTGCAACGATGGGAGATTACTGGGACGAGGAGACAACAAAAGAAATTTTCAGCCTCCTTCGGGAATACGAAGATTTGTTTCCATCCTCAGTTGCATACCTTAAGGGGATCAAGGGGGATCTAGGCGAAATGCGCATCACGTTGAAGCCGGGGGCAAGGCCGGTAAAGCACCAACCCTACCGGTTGAATCCACGTATCAAAGAGAAGGTCAAGATGGAGATCGACAAGATGATGGATGTAGGTCTTATTTTCCCGGTAGAAGAAGCAGAATGGGTGAGTCCCATTGTCATCCAAAACAAGAAGGACAAAGCGGAGATCCGGGTCTATGTCGATTACCAGAGCCTGAATAATGCTTGCATCCATGATCCGTTTCCCACTCCTTTCAGCGATGAAGTTCCAGATAAAGTCGCGGGGAACGAAGCTTATTCCTTCACTGATGGGTTCTCGGGCTACCATCAGGTATGCATCACCGAGGAAGACAAAGCAAAGACGACATTCACCACTGAGTGGGGATATTTTGCATACCACGTTATGCCGTTTGGTCTGAAGAACGCACCGGCTGTGTTTTCCCGGATTGTCATTGCTGCTTTCCGGGAGTACATTCACAAGTTCCTAGAGGTCTACATGGATGACTGGACTGTCTACAGTCTGTTGAAGAAACACGCCTCTCTGTTGCGTGTTATGTTTGACTGGTGTCGCCAGCTGCAAATTTCCTTGAACTTGAAGAAATGTATTTTTGCAGTTCCATTCGGCACACTTTTGGGCCATGTGGTGTGCAAGCAAGGGGTCTGCGTTGATCCTGCCAAGGTCGCGGTCATCGTCCACATGGAGGCCCCCGAGACCGTGAAGCAGTTGTGGGCATTGCTCGGGCACACAGGATATTACAGGTGGTTTATTCGCAACTACGCAAGGATTACGGCCCCTCTGGAGAAACTGTTGCGGAAGTCAGAAGCGTTTGAGTGGACGGCGGAGTGCAGGAAGGCACTTGACACATTGAAGGAGAAGTTGGCGACGACACCCATACTTGTTCATCCCGACTGGGATAAGCAGTTCCATGTCCATATTGATGCGTCCGGAATTGCACTTGGAGCTGTATTGGCGCAACCCGGGGAGACGACAGTTGATCACCCCGTGTACTTCGCCAGCCGTCGGTTATCGAATGCGGAGAAGAATTATACCACGACCGAGCGGGAGGCGTTGGCGATGGTGTACTCCCTCCAGAAGTTCTGCCACTATCTTCTCGGCGGCAAATTTACATTCTTCACGAACCATTCTACATTGAAATATCTGGTGAATAAGCCTGTGTTGGAAGGAAGAATCTGTCGTTTGCTACTACTTTTCCAGGAATTTACGTTTGAGGTGATTGTCAAGCCTGGCAGGTTGAATGTTGGTCCCAATCATTTATCCAGGTTGGAGACGGGAGAGAATGAAGGCTCGTTGGACGATCAGCTACCGGATGCTGACCTCTTCTGAGTTGAAGCAGTACCAGATTACCTGGCTGACATTGCCACTTATCTGACCATGGGACAGTGCCCTCAGGATTACACCCCGCTTCAGAAACGCCACCTAGTTGTCCGGGCGGCCGACTACCAATTGATCGCGGGGCAGCTGTACAAACTGGGCCTTGATGAGGTGTTGCGCAGGTGTGTTCTCGACCATGAACGGGAAGCAGTGATGTGGGAATGTCACAGTGGTGTTGCGGGAGGGCATGTGGGTGCGAAACCCACCGCAAGGAAGGTGCTTCAAGTTGGCCTGTGGTGGCCGACGGTACATGCTGACTGTAAGGCCTATGTGAAGCGTTGCGATGTTTGCCAGCGGACAGGAAGGCCTTCGCACCGGGATGAGCTCCCGCTACACCCAGTGCATGTGTTGCGGCCGTTTGAAAAGTGGGATGTTGATTTCGTAGGTCCCATCGCACCAATCGCTCGACATTCCAAGGCCCGGTACATCATTACCACCATGGACTACCTCACACGGTGGGCTGAGGCAGCAGCGGTACGCGACTGCTCGGCAGAGACCGCTGCCCGGTTCATTTTTGAACACATCATTAGCCGCTTTGGCTGCCCACGGAGCTTGACCAGCGATCAAGGTACGAATTTCATTAATGCCACGGTCAAGTCACTACTTGACACATTTATGATTCAGCATCATAAAAGCAGCCCATACCACCCACAGGCCAATGGTACTGTGGAAGCTTTCAATAAGATTCTTGAGAAGGGCTTGACTAAAATTTGCAATGCTCAGCGCGACGATTGGGACGAGCGCCTCCCAGCGGCACTATGGGCCTACCGGACCACAGTGAATCGTTTGACCAACCAGACACCATTCCAGTTGGTGTACGGCCAGGAAGCTGTGATTCCCGCCGAGTTCACTGTACCCAGTCTTTTGATCGCAACGTCCCTCCAATTCTCAGAAGAGGAGTCACTTCGGGAACGCCTCCAGGAGCTACAGGAGCTGGATGAGGCCCGATTCCTCGCGGAATTCCACCAGAAGGTTCAGAAGGCCAGACAGAAAGCGTGGCACGACCGCCACATCAAAACCAAAGCCTTCCAAGTTGGCGGCAAAGTTCTCTTATATGACAGCCAGTTCCAGAAGTTCCCAGGCAAGCTCCAAATGCACTGGTTGGGACCCTACTTTGTCATCGAGATCCGCGACTCAGGAGCCGTTCGGTTGGCACAGCTGGACGGTACAGTTCTTCCCGGATGGGTGAATGGCGCATGCCTGAAACCCTACCAGGAGTAGGTATCTTTCACTTTTCATCAATAACTCTCGCAACCGAGAGAACCCGTAGAGTAGCTTAGTCGAATAACTCTCCCGCAACCGGGATGAGCGTAGGGAGTCTTTTCCGTTCATAGGTAATCAGTCAAATAATTGGTCAGTTGCGGGTACCTCACTGCAACCGACTGTGGTCGGGGCGGACCAGTCCAGCGTGTCGCAGCGCTAGTCCAGCGTGTCGTTCGCGTAGGATCCATCCCCGTGCCAGTGTCAGTCCAGGTCATTTCCATCAGTCCTTTTGTCAGTCCGTAGGATCGCTCAGATTTGCTTCATAAATTACCATAATAGACAGTAATCGTACCGTAATCATTTTCCATCACCCGCAGTTCCCTCAGCCATCGCGTCCGCCCATCTTCCCATGATGCCGTCAGCAACTGTCAGATTACATACCGGCACGTGATTGATCGCACGATTATCGCAGCCTCGAAGGATAGCAAGAATTAATTTCTGTTATGGAGTCTCATCAACTCCGCTCGTGCCAGGGAATGCCATAACTTGCATGGAGACCAATCGCTCGAGAATGACGGACCAGTTCAATTTTCCAAGTTCAGCGATTCCAGAGCAGTTGCAGCCTCCAAGCACACCGCACCCCGAAGGAAGCTCCCGAAGAATTCTTCAAGTTTACCAGCGCCACGCCAGGATGTCAAGGGCTCTCCTATCCGTCCCCGAACCAGTACTAGACAGCCGAATTCACCGCGTAGAGTCGCTGGTTGGCAAGTATGACAATGCGGCATGTATGGAAGCCAACCTGTCCGACCCGGCTGAATTTCCTCACCTCCATTGGCAGACCTACATGGAGCACCATTACACGCTAGGCAGCAGCTCCAACAGTCGGATGCGACCAGAATCCAGGGGCCTATAGCAGTCGTCCTTGATGCATTTGAGGACTCTTCCAGTTTTTGGAACTACGGGACCAGCTCTGCAATGCACGCGGTTCCTCCTCAGTCAGATACAGAACGGGTCCCTGTGGCTCAATGAAGAAATTCCAATTCATGCCGAAGACATTCATCGACTTACAAGGCTGTCTCAAAACGGTGCAGATGTCTCCACTGCTGGCCAGATATCTTCCAAGCGCGCCCGAAAGTCGGGTGACTCAGACCTGTATACCAAGTATGGCACTCGCCGGGGTGGCAAAGGTGCCAAAATTGATTTAATCAACAAACCAGACATCCGGTTCGCTTGCTACCTGATCGCTAGCAAGACGATGCGCCACTATACGAAGGGAGAGTGCACCCTGGATACAATTTCCATTGCAGAGCACTGCGTCCAGGGCGCCAAGTTGAATTGGTGCTCGTTTGTGTTGAAAGAACTCTTCGCGGCCTGCGAAGAGAACTACAAGCGGACCACCAGTTTCATTTACGGGTACTTGATCTTAGCTTTCGCCATGTGGAAATGGCACCTTCCTCCTGTCCGGATGCTAGTGGAGATGACCGCAAGCCAGCCTCTTGCGATGAAATACACCCCCTGGCAGGTGTCCATGGACCCCAGCACCAAACAGGTGAACACGGAGGCGTTTCGGGCATGGTATGGGATGATGACAGATGTGGTGACCAACCAGCAACGGGTGCCCAAGCACCTGTTGGATGAATATAGTGATCAGGTGTGGTTTGGGGTCAGCCACAGGCACACCTTCCTCCGGCCAACTTGCGTATCGAACACCACCTTTCACATGGCGCCCCTCCGGTTCCAGCTGAATGACGACGCCTTTCACCGTGAGGTTTCTGCGTGGCTGGGGGTCGTCAAGCACGTCCGCGACGGGATCACCCGCTATAACTTTGAGTGGATGCTGCCAGCACAGCGGCCTGCCGCGACCGGCGCAGCAGGGTCCTCACAAGTTGCGGCGGAACCTCCACGGGATGCAGCAGAGACCGCACCGGACCTGCCTGAATCGCTGGTCCCCATCGTCGAGCACCTCAATGACCAGGTACGACGACTTAACGTGGCAACCCAAGTTGCTTCAAGTGGTGCCCTTATATTTCCCTCCTTTGCTGAATTTCATATCGGTCGGTCTCGTGCTCCCTCCAATACCGCCCCCCTCATTTCTCCCATTCCCACTAACCTGTTCACCTCTGCCACCCCTCTCATCACACCGATGGGCAAACCAGGCCCAAAACCCGATTCATCAGGCCCACCTCCATCCAAGAGGGCCTGCATTGCTGCCACAGATCCAGTGGTGGATCTGACTGACGATGATCCACCAGCCACTCCACCCACAGCGACTTTGATTCCGGAGGAACCTCTGATCGATCCGTCAGAGTTCCTCAACCTTCGCCTCCCTCACACTCCTTTCCCTCCGTCCACCGCTCCCTCCACCGGCCGACCACCTGCCACCTCCTCCAATCCATCCAATTCGTCAGCCATTGTGTCAGATTCTCTGATCCGGGAACTTTTCGGAGGTGACCACGGGGTGGAAGTCACCTCCAGTACTGCAGCCGTGGTACCACCGGTTGACCCTGTGGCCATGCCCCAGGATCCTCCCTCTACTATATCTACCAGGCTAACAAATGGTGGGGCTGATTCGGCTGCCCCTCCCCCAGAGCAGACCACGCAGCAAGACCGGCCAGAGTCCGATATGGCCACTTCAGTACAGCAGCAGACGCCGGTCCATCCCCCAGAGACTTCAAGTCGACCAGTGGCCAGTGGCCAATCTACGCAAGAGCGGGTGCCGGAGCAGGGCGCACCCAGCACGACCAATGCACAACCATGGAGTACAGCACAGCTGTACCTACTCATTCAGCGGGCGGCCCTAAAGGCCGAACATATTCACACAGAATTGGAGTGGCGGTGCACCGAGCAGCATAATCAGATCACGGCGCTTACTGAATAGCGCAATCAACTGACTAGGGAGAAGACCAACCTACAGGAGCAGGTCAACATTGCTACTCAGGCGCTCTCCAACTTATGGCCCGCTGCAAGGGCTCATTATGCCCCACTTCCTGCCAACATAGCGGAGGACAGTATAGCACTCCAGGCTCACCACCTCAGGACTGTTTTCACTGTTGTTTGCAGGGAGAACCAGGAACTCCAAGCGGCGTTAGCCGCACGGCCTACCCTTCCAGATCCACCGAGTGTCCATTCAGAACAGGTGACTGCCAAGCAGACTCAGGCAGTTAGTATGCAGGCAACTCTCCATTCCATTGCGGCCGTGGCTTCCGCCCTTCTGCGAAGTCTACAGGAGTGCTCCCTCGCTCTAACTGTCAAGACGCAGCCTATCGCTGCCCAGCTGCAACAAATTTCCCGTGACATTCAGGCGATCGCAGACCCAGCACGGTTAGATCAGCTCTATGCCCAGGCGGACGAGCTTGAAATTCAAATGCAATAGACTGAGGCCGACTCGGCAGCGGCCAAACAGGTCATTCGGGAGATTCGGCCGCCCATTCACGCCAATGCTGACTCCATCCAACAGCTGGATGCCAAGGCCAAAGCCCAGCTTGCCACGCTGTTCGGGGCTGCCCCGACGACTATAGACAAGGCCGCCGCCACCCGGATCTCTGAAGAAGCCGACTTGCTTATGCAGGAATGGCAGCAAGCGGTGGCGGACTTCACCGGGCTTAGAGATGGAGCGCTCCGCAGGGCCCCGGAGGCCCTTGTTTGAACAACCACTTGGCGGAGCACAGCAGGAAAGGGCGCAGGGTGAAGGCACATCAGAACAGAGCACGGGAGCCAGCGGGGCAATGGAAGTGGAGACTGTTATTTGTGATTGACTCGGGGACGAGTCAAGGAATTGTGGTCGGGGCCTGTTGGGGCCCTTGTTTTTGTTTAGTTTTGAAATCTTGGCTAAGACATTTTGAATTTTGACCCTTTTTGAGTTGCGGTATGAATACACATGGCAACCGCGACCGCGCCGCAACTACCAGGAGTCGCGGAGCTATCAAGGTGGCGCGGAAGCATGCGATAGCTGGAGATAGAACAGGGACAAGTGCAGATGAAGGAAACACACAGCAGAAGACAGAAAGTGGAACACGCAGATAACAGGAGAGAAGCCGGGAGAAGCTGAAGTAAAGCCACAGAGGAGCTGATCGTCGCAAGAGCGGGTGAATAAATAACAGTCACCCGGCTGAAACAAAGAAAAATGCGGAAGAGGTTGCGAGGCTTGAGACAGGGAAAGACGCACAGAGCAGCTGTGGAGGAATCATGCATGTCCCTCCTATGGTTCCTTATCTTCTCTATTCTGCCTTTCTGTTCCAAAATCCATTTGTATCAGATTTGTAAGCTATCAGTGAGAATGCCATGTAATCATGTGTTTGGCCAAGAGATTAATACAATGGAAGGTTGTTGTCTCAATAAGATGTTCATGTGCTTGTAATGTGTTTATGCTGGTTTAAAATTTTATTTGCGAATGTCTGAATGCTTATTAAGTGATCTTGCGTATATAACTTTGTATATGTAATGGATGCACCGTCTTTCTTTAGTTGCGGGTTTGTTCCTTGCCATTGATCTCATCCCCTTTTGCATGTGGTTGCGGCACGCCTCGGGTGAGACGCACTGCTCTCCAGAGCAGGGTGAAAATGTCGGCGTGTTCCTAGACTACACCGGACCCCTTTGTTGGCCACAACTCTTGAACCTGGGTCTTGTCCGCGAGACCTGACTTCTCGCCAACA